>CAJQUW010003514.1:0-13215 GCA_907163375.1 Prostheceraeus crozeri
CTCAAACTGTCTTTTACCCATTACTATCTTCTTAAGCGTGATCAGGCAACAGCTGCCACTGGCAGAGCAAAATCACATAATCAAAGACGATTTTTTCAATCAACTTTGAAGGATGCAAATGGGTCTACATCACCATTCAGATTCTAGAAATGAAGCATGAATTTAGTGAATCATAAAATCAAGTCGGTGAAAATTGAGTTAAAAACTTAAATTTCAGCCACAAAAAGCATCGATAATATCGCGACTTTTTCATGAAGACTTCCATTATAATATGGAGCATGAAACTCCCTTGATAATCAGCTTGATTACCGTTTAGTTAGGATGCTTATTAGAAAATATTCATTCCTTTTGATATCCAACTTGTTTCATACTACTTATATAAGAGAGTCATCTCGGTAGTATATAAATTGGCAAATTTTGACTTTTTCAAATGTGCTGAAGTAATTTTTGGAACCACGGGAACGCAATCTACGAATAAAGCTGAATCTTTTCATATAAAAATTTTCACTGTATACAGATACTTTTTTGAGTCGACACTCTGCCTATCCCTGTGCAAACGTACAGGGACCGTGTCCGGGCCGACAACAGCAAAGTGCGACTTTTCGGCCATCTTGAGCAGTTTCAATTCAAATGAAGTTTCTATCGTAATTTATATTATCTGTGTTATGAAATGAACTGCAAAAGATGTTTTAATATGAAATAAATAGAAATGTTTTTATTATCACGCATTTTCATGAATGCCGGCACAAGTGTGTCATAATTCGATCAATCGACTTTCGGCAGAACCTCGGCAACACGAAAAACGTAGCTGACTTCGGAACACAGCGATTAATTGCACTGTGACGGGAATCCTGTATTGGGTACTATATTTAGAAGTCCGTATAAGGCGCTCAGGTAGAAATGCCATCATTTTCCGATGTTTCACGAGTATGCATGTACGATAGTCAGTTTTCATGATTATTTATAAAGCATGACTTCATTCTAATGCATCCCGACCACTGTAGTTACCTAATTTATATTTCTGACCTATTCTAAAAGGGGATTATCATGTCTTCATGATGGCGAGAATTCGAACATTGCAATGCATTTCTTCGCCGCACGCTACGTCTATCAGTTTGTTCACGGATTCCTCATGCAGTGTGTGGGTGTGAATCAACTCGTCGAACAGCTGACGGTGCAGTTTTCACTATTCATTGAAGATAGTATACATGTTGCCATCATTTGTTAAAGATTATCACCGAGGATATATGAGTACATAAATGGTGTGTATATGGTGCGTCAACAATATTAAGACATGTGAGTAGCAAATAAATCGTACTCGCAAATCAGGTGAATAAACCGCATCAATAGATAACTTGTATAGTAACAGATTATAAGCCAAACATTCTAATTGTCCTGAAGTTACAAAATAAAATGTGTATTTGATTAGAGAATTAATCGCGTGATTCATCTGGATCGTTGATAGGAGATGGAAAGTTCGATCATTATGAAGCATATTTCCTAAAAACAGGAGTGGTGAATAAACATGAATGTCCTCCATCTTAAAAAATTCAATTCGCTGATTGATGCTTTTCGATAATGTAGTTTATGAGCAGGCCGTCTGTCGTTTTGTCAGGCCTACGTGCAATATAGTATAATTAGGCAGTGGGCTGCTTAATTAGGCTTATTGTACATGAAAAAGAGTTGAGGCAATTGAAAGCATTCTTATAAGCAAACAAAAAAATTAAAAGGAGAAAATTATGCCATACCACTGTAATTATTCATGCCATTTAATTTCCGTGTGCATGCTAATGTTTCAGTTTATAGTTTCACAGGAGGTGGCCATTGGTTGAAAAAAACAGAATTTCACTCACAATTTACGACCTTACATATTGAATAAAACTTCGTGAAATGACACCTGACGCTTCATCGTCTGCCGACTGTGACAAGTAATTTTTTGCGATTCTGTGTAACTGCGTCCGAATGATTCGGTTTTTCCAGTATTGAGTATATAGGCTATTTCTGCTGTTAATCCTTGAAGCATTTCGCTGCAGACTATGATGTAATCGACAGTATTTTGTAATGTGTAAATATGTTGTAAGGCTATTCTTGTCACTGCCTCCGAACGTTTTGATTTTACCAGCATTGGGTTGTTCCTTGGGTTACCAGCATGGTGATCAAGTCAGCATGCAGGACGTCGGGTGTCATTACAAGAAGCTTTATGTAAAATATAAGGTCGTGAATCGGGATTGAAATTTTTTTTCTAATATTTAAGGGATGAGAATTTTCTAGCGTATTTGTATTAGTAATAGCTGGGCTTTAAGTATTATTTTGTTGGCCTTTTTGGGCCTCCTTGAAATGTGAATTTCCGCCGGGACCACGTACGTTCTTCCCTACTCAACCCTGTTTGGCAACAAGTCGCAAACTTTGTAAATAGGTCACAGGTTCGAATGTTTCACTACATGGTTGGTTTGGATGTGTAAGTAAACCATCTTGCGGTACGTTGTTATTTATTTCAACTAAAAGAGAAATCATTTTAAATTAAATATCAAATTCATCGGACTTTCTACTTTAACGGCATGTTGTCCACCCTGGGAAAATGTGTTGTCGATTAACTCGTGCTGTTGTAAATTATTGGTATGATGAAATATCTTACATTATATTTCATCTTACAATGAATTAATGCTCATTTTTGTGTCATATACTCTCTATTATGTGTCGCTTATCGTTATAGAGCTCTACATGGTTTATGTTTTACATAATTGTTCACAGTTTGTCTGCGTTTTACTATCCTAATTCGCTTATAATGTATTTTTGTTGGTTTCAGACATCAAAATTTAGGAAGCAGCAATATCTAATGAACCTCATCTACGATAGTTTTGAATACCACTGGATATGATTGTTATTATCCATTGTATTCAAGATTTAAACTTGTTTGAGGTACAATCAACCTGAATCCCTATGTCTACGTTTGCAAAATTGACCTTCAGTGGACTCAATCTAGGTAAGTTTCATCATCTGAGTAGTTGTCATTGCTTATTACATGTGGTTAGGTAAAGGCAAGCCAACACAGATCTCACGAACTGGATTCGGCCACCACAAATCGACCCGCTCTCACATCGCCGGGTCAACTACACTACGGGCCGAAGTCGACCAGCCGAATCCGGGCCGACTTTTGGGCGCCCGGATACGTCACGTTCGGTCCGAAATTGTTTGCCGATTTCGGACCAGACTTTGGCCGACTTTCCATTTGCACAGGGATATATCCCTACTCTATGGTGCCAACACTAAACAAAAAATTAGACTTTACAGAATGATGTGCAGGTGCACTCTATGGCTACGAAACTGCATTTTTGTCGAGGTCTCCGCGGTGCCTCCTCTTGTTAGACAAGATCAGAGAAAGAACATGTACGCGTAAATTCAAGGGATTCAGATAGAGGAAGCATGGAAGCATCATGTCGACTACAAAGGTCGACTCAAAAGAATGTCGGCATCATAGAGTAGGGATATGTAGGTGGAGTGTCGACTCAAAAAAGTATCTGTGTACAGTGAAAATCTTTATATCAAAAGATTCACTTTTTTGCGGAGATCACATTCCTGCGGTCCAAAAAATTATTTGAGGACTTTTGAAAAAAAGTCAAAATTTGCCAATTTATATACTACCGAGATGACAAGTTGGATATCAAAGGGAATGAATATTTGATAATAAGCATCCTAACTAAGCGGAAATCAAGCTGATTATCAAGGGAATTTCATGATCCGTATTATAATGAAAGTCTTCATGAAAAAGTGGCGATATTATTCGTGCTTTCTTGGCTGAAATTTCAAGTTTCTAACTCAATTTTCACCGGCATGATTTTGTGATTAACTATAAATTCATGTTCCATTTTTTGAATCTGAATACTGATGTGGAACCATTTACATCTTTCAAAGTTAAATGAAGTCATTGTCTTTGATTATGTGATTTTGCTCTGCCAGTGGCAGGTTGACTGTGATATGATCATGCTTAAGAAAATACTCTTGAGGTTGAGCATGAAAGTAATAGCAACCCGTAGCAACCTATCGAATTGTTTATTTAACAAGCATTACCAATCCAAGGCCATCATGACACGGATGATCTGTAAAATAATATCATTTCTTCTGCATTACTATCATGATCAGTCAATTCCGTTGTAATTTCTGAAAAACTGCAAAAATGCGCATATTTCATATTTGGAAACAATTCCGACTGTATCTCCTTTGAGTTCATTTAATAAAATCGAAAGTGTATACACATTATTGGGGATTTAATAAATGCGGAGTTACCACTCTACCTAATGTACCTACTCTATGATACTTACTCTATAGTATTAGTATAGTATTAGTATAGTATTAGCATAGTATTAGTATAGTACTTACTCTATGTATATGGTCGACATACAGTGAAAATTTTCAAATTAAAGGATTCAGTTCCTTGCGGAGATTGCACTCCTGTGGCCCAAAAAAGTATTTGATCACCTTTAATTAGCTTAAGTTAGCAAATTATTCCTGTGTTTATGTTTGTACTACCACTGACATGAAACCAATTTTTAAGTAGCATAAAAAATAGAGTTAGTATATTTAGGTAGAGTGTTAACCAAAGATGTTTTTATGTTATAAAGGACTAGATAGGAAACATGCGTGTTTTTACCTTATGTGCAACGAAGCCAGTGAAATCAGCTGATATTGCATGAATTTGAAAATATTTGTAAACGAGCAATGACTTCCTTTCACTGTCTCTTTAGCAATTACAGAACTAAAACGCATTTTAGTTATAAATCAAGAAATTTTTATATTTGTCTAAAAACAACTTCCAAATTGCAGCAAATAATAGTCTAATATTCTACTTTTTCAGATGTTTTGCAAAACGCAGTTGTAAATAAGAGCACAGCTGATACAATTCTTTCAATTAGATATCTAATTGACATTATCTCATTATTTTGTGTTAGTTGATTATTACATCTGAAGAGCGCAAGTTGTATAGGAATAAGACAAATGAAAACCAAATGTTTTATTTTTAGATGAAAGCAGAGTAAAGTTCACTTACAATTCGCCAAATACATGACTAAATGACTTTTCTGAACAGAAAAATGAACCGTGTCTTTATTTTTGATCATGCAGTTGGATTGTTTCTTTGTGATAATTAAGTACGGAGGCTGGCTGTGGTTGTACAAGTGTATATGTATTGGATCTCAAAAACTGCATGTAGGCTAAAAATCAGCGTTGATGTGCTCTCACTGCTGTCAAGCCAACATCAGAATCAACGAACATAATCAGACAAGAATCAGAAGATTTATTTTCTAAACTTATTAGTGTAGGCCTACTTCCAAATAATTGTGTCTTTGAACATTTTTCCTTTAAAAACGGAAAACAACAAAAAATTGCAATTTTTCCTCATAAGATGCAATAGTTTTCATGCTCTCACAATGTTGTAGCTCTTTTTATGGACATGACAGTTATTTCTAATATGAATGTCGTCAATGGCTTGCACACATGTATACTGGTCGGCCGACCAGCCGGTCATCAAAATGTATGGACGGGACCGGTTCCAGCCGTGCCGAACAGACACCACTGTCAAATATTTTGCATCAAGCTTCAACGTTTCAACGTCGTTGAAGTCACTCACATTTACATCGCGAAATTGTTCTTCAATTCCTTATAATCCGTCACAATGACTGCCAGTAAATATGACCATATCTTCCTGGATGTGTGAAACGAATCAATTGTTCAACCACTCCGCCCCTGTCTGCTTCTTTTCAATGGACCATTTGAAAGAGCGTAATGAGGCGATTTTCGAGCAACTGATACGTCAAAGGTTGCCTTGAACGAAGGCTCATCAAAGCATGGAACCATTTGTCTAGCGTGAGTTGGTTCAAACTGCGTCGTTATTCCGTATCGGAGTCTAAATCCACTGGAACAGAGTGCCAGAGTGTCACCGTTTGAAAGAACCTTCTTTTGGAACTATTTGGTGTAGTTGTTTACTGATCCTGATATGATCTAATGCTTTAATAATCTACTAATCTTGATGCTGAGCAATTATCTTGACTCTAGATAACTCTAGCATCATCTAGGACACCGATAACTTGTCATTTTCTTGGATCGTCTGGTGATGAGAATCTCCACTGGGATGACTTATTGTCATCGTCTTAATTGAGGGAGAGCTATATTTTTGATTACATCGCGGAAAATTGAAAAATGAACCGCCCGTATCAGACAGCGAAAGATCTCATCGCATTAGAGTTAAAAAATCTAATTCTGTGCATACCGGTTTCTGCACTGAGCCAATATCAAACTATCGCTCCGAATCACATGATTTGACATGTGAATGTTTTAATGATGGCATTCATTTGCCGTCACGTCCTCATCTTCGCATCTTGTCAATCACAAATTTTGCAAATGCTTGAAAATTTTGAAATTCTGACGTTTTGAAAATTTGACTTCAATGCCTAGATGATTCATATAAATGATGCTCAAATGGTAAAACTCCTCGAGAAGTCGCGTTTCGATACACTTAGGCCTGTGTCATTTTCTAACTGAGGAAGCAATTCAATATTTAACTATTCTATTTAGACAGCCTCTTTAAGACAGTGGACAATAAAATTTCAATAAAATTATTTCGAGAAAAGTTGGCGGGATGATCAAAGGCACTAAGGAGTTGGCATAAAACTAAGGGGTTCGCGTGTTCCGGTTGACGCGCATGATTTTGCACGCAGGACACGTGTATCATCGTAAGTGGGACACAGCCACGCTTGACATACGTCAGGCCCACGAGGTAGACGTGGTCCACGTGGTATCTCTTGTAATTGATTTCATATGCGGTAATCAGGAGACAGTGAGCCTAGTTCATTCATCACCGATAAATTGTCTTTCTTGCTCTGAAGGTCATAAATTTGTGTGCCACTTTGTATGTGTGTAAAAAATAAACACAATGAGAAGATTGTACGCACACGGTTGACCTGTTGCTACGGCGTATAGATCAGACTAAGAACCAGGGATTAAAAACCAAGAGCCAAGTTTAAAGGACTGTATCTTGACCAAAAACATTTATGCGCAAAACGTATGGCATATCCACGAGAAGTAATTACAAATTTTTGAACAAGTAGAGTTTCACATAGATAACTATGCACATGGAGATCATTATAACTATGGCACACAGAAGGAAGAAGCATAGAAAGTCATACATGGGAAATGTCACATATCATGGGCGTGGAAAGGATCAACGTGAAAGCATTCGAAACACCTGTCTTAGGTTATGCGAAGTAGCAACTGCTGCACTCAAAAGGACCAATACTAGATCCAACAAAGATCGATCGACAATGGTCGAGAAACACTAGATCAGGCCGTTGGTCAGACAGGGATAATTTTTCTGGCAACTGTCTATCCTCTCGAACTTCCCACTTCCGCGTAGCAGATCGAGACAAACGAGGCTCTTTGTTTGACCACTCGGCACAATGTCAATTCCCGTTACATACAAGGAGGGCATCACTGCATCCAAGACTGTTTCCATAATCGCTTGAAGGACCAAACTGTGCCGGTGCGTGTACCATCCTCTCTGTAGTGCCGCATGACAACCAGAGAGGATATCGCGAAGATTGTCTTAAATCTATTGGATTTACATTCTACCCATTTTCTAATTTATTAATGACGGAAAGTTTTCGTCATAGAACTTGTCCGGCCATGTTCATTTTTTTGTTTATTCAAAATAAGAGTAATTCGATCTTTCCACCCAGTCTTGCATTTACAACAGGATAATGAGAACATTCAAATGAATATTTTTAAATTATTGCATCAAATTCTAAACATGCACATTGTCCACGTCCAAATGCACAAACATTCCTGAAACAATTTCTATTAGATATTCGCGCGAAATCTCACGCGATCCCACAAAATATTTTGCGTCATTTCGAATTCCTAAAATGAAAATTATAAACCAAATGGGCATGATTAGGCTAATTGCCTTAATTGTCTTGAATAAACAGCAGGGGGGAATGCTAGTGAGTATAGCACGATATAAATCGACTAAAATTTCTAAAGTTTTCGGAGCGATTTATCAATTCATAAAACTAAGGAACCAACATAGACAAGGCCATTTCAGAATATAATCTTCCAACATCATGGAGCTCCTTATCATACGAATCGACATACATCAATCATACGTTTTGACATTCATTTATTTTATTTCTAGAATTATTAAAATTTTCATGACGAGAAATATTTTGTGAATTCGATCGGCAAGGGAAAGCAATATATAACATAGAAATACTCAGAAGTAAAGTAATTCCTGAAAAGTTCTCAAAAACTGTTTAAGTACAACACAAGTGCAGCGGTATAAGAATTGCATTCACCGCTCCATCGAGATAAGAGATACTCACGCGATGAAGCGGGAATAGTAATACCCACAGAATTAAATATTTTGTTTATCTGATTCGGCTTGCTAGAAGTGTGATTAATACGAAATCGACGGCACATCGAGGAACCTATTAAGTGGGCAAAAAAAGGAATTCCTAATACCTTACAGAGATAGGAAAAAAGTCGTGCGTCGCTTGTGGATTAATGTGAGTTCCAGCAAACTGCTTCGATTGCCACAATTCCTCAGATTCGAAGACTTCAGATCATTGCGCACAAGTTTTCTCCATAATGTTGACCCTTCCGATCATTATTAAAGAAAGTAGCGGTATGTCATCGCAAGCTCCTTCTCAAGTTGACTGGCTTTGGAATTAAATTTAAACATTACAGATGGTTGGAGTGTTATCTTACTGGCAGAGTGCAACAGGTACGCATTGCTGATAAGACATCCAATCTACTTCCTATCAAGAGTGGCATCCCACTGGGATCTGTTATCGGGCCATGGCTTTTTCTTATGTATATAAATAACATTACTACGACGGCTGATAATGATTGCACAATTAGGTTATTCGCAGATGATGTGAAGATTTATCATAGTCATCAAGGATGACAATAACAAATCTCTTCGTGATACGCTTTCCAGACTTGCAAATTGGTCGAACCACGGAATTAGATTCATCTGCGCGCGCTTCGGTTTCCTAGAAAAGAAGAATTGCATGCAACCTGAATGTCGAAATGGCACATCACAGAATTAGACAACTTTCTCCTTCTCGAATGGACAATTCGTGTATCACTTGATATTGGAAATAGTCCGGGAGCTAGCGTGAAGTTGTGCAGGGAACAAGGTAGTACATACAACTTTCACATAGCATAGTACACCTCTAACCTACTGCAAAACTTCGCGTCTGCCGGATCAGATCATTTGCTTTTCAGAAATAGAGATGATAACACAATCCTATGTATTTCCAATGGTAAAATTGTGACATTTAAGGTGTTGACTCCATTTTTTCGAATTTTTGCTCATAAAAGTTACACAAATTGGTATTTTGTTGAACTGGTTATTATAGAAATCATCTACAGATCATGATCTTTCAAATGAGTTATCATTCAGTGACAGAGGATGAAGTAAAGTGTACAAACAGACACTTTTCGTTAAAGTATATCAACAATTTTCCTGAAATTTATATGTTAAAATTTGCAGTTACACCAACAATGCATGGCCAGAGTGTAACAATATCACTTCGCACACACCAAAACACACATGCCTGTCCTGGCTTCGATTCAATGTATGCCCTATACAGTGAGCAATGCCGAGGAGAGGATGTGAAATCATCATGCTACTTCTCTGTAACTCAAATCAACATAAAATTTGTATATTAGCAAACTCTACAGTTTCTTCGCACATTCGACTCCGTTCATCGGACCAAATATTTGTCATCAACGAGAACAATCTTTCCTCAGGGCCTGAAGTTCCCGGTAGACAGAATGCGCATTCTATCAATCGTTGAAGATTCGGTGCAGCAGCCGCTCATTCGCTCAAATTTTTAAAGAGGAGGAGCAATTTTTCTCACAATGATGTACACTTAATTTGATGACCAGTGGTCTCTTTGTTATGGTGAAAAGTTTACATTAAACACACACGAGATAGTTTTCGCGTTCCCTCAAAGTTGTATGAAATGAAACAAAACGATTAATTTAATTGAACCGCTTTGTCATGTGTTAGAGCAAAATAATGTAATAGATTTTCCTTTAGCCAATGAGAATCTTTTTAAAAGTACTTTTAAGTGCTTATACTCATTTTGAAATGCTATTTCAGCAATATAATAAGGTACATGCTGATGAAAAAAATCGAAATTTGTAGGTATTTCATTCATTAAAAACTAACCGGGACAAAGTGACAACCAACCGGACTCCGGGACATACAAGTAAAACTGGGACACCTGGTAAATCTACACTACCAGGAAAAGATCAGTGCGAGTTACACTGAAACTCTTGAAACAAGTCAGAACTTATTGAAATTCCAGCGCCATTCACGATGCTCTGCCAGTACGCAATGCAGTCAGTGATTATCAAAAATTAATTTAATTTCAATTAATTGATTGCGTAGGTTTCAATTTCATGGCTATCTCATGCAAGGAGATCAATTTCATGGCAAGGAGATCCTCATTTTATGCCTGATGCAGATCAAAGGATCTCTATATGATAATATTTTAAAATTCTTGCTTTCGGAGATTCTTGCTGCTACGTGTGAGTTGAAAACAGCTGCGATGGTGATCAGAATTCCTAAAAAAATAAAATTCCTTTGAAGAATAAAAGCGACTTTGAGATGCAAAAATTCTCTCATCATTGAAAGCATTGCAAATTTACAGTCCTACAAAAATAATGCATGTGCTATGCACAGTGCTGTATGGCATGTTCTGAGAATTCTTGAGAAGAAAAATTGTCCGAATCTTACGATTTATCTGCCCTCACCATATTAGGTGAACTCATTTGTTGTTGCATCAGACAAAATACTTGAAGATGTGATTCAAAAGCAAAAGGTTCGACAATATATACAGATCTACAGTGCTACCTACATACACAGTATATTCGTGGACTAGAATATAAAATGTAGAATTTCATATTGAGCTCTACGTAGAAATGTAGATGCATTAAGAAACCACCGTTACTATATCGGCAAGAATGGCAAGATTTGGAAAAACAGCAGTTCAGTTCCCTCTTCAGTTAATGAACATCAAATTGTTAGTTCAGTTCAGTGGTTATAGCTTTTGCATCACGTTCGTTCAGCTCACCCACTGATTTACTTACTCATTCACTCACTCATTCATTCACTCACTCATTCACTCACTTATTCACTCACTCACTCACTCATTCATTCAGTCATTCATTCATTCATTCATTCATTCATTCACTCATTCATTCATTCACTCATTCATTCATTCATTCATTCACTCATTCACTCAATCATTCACTCACTCATTCACTCAATCATTCACTCACTCACTTAATCATTCACTCATTCATTCACTCACTCACTCATTCACTCACTTATTCACTCACTCACTCATTCATTCATTCATTCACTCATTCATTCATTCATTCATTCATTCACTCAATCATTCACTCACTCACTCATTCACTCATTTATTCACTCATTCACTCACTTAATCATTCACTCATTCATTCACTCACTCATTCACTCATTTATTCACTCATTCACTCACTTAATCATTCACTCATTCATTCACTCACTCACTCATTCATTCATTCATTCATTCATTCATTCACTCACTCATTCACTCACTCACTCACTCATTCATTCATTCATTCATTCATTCACTCACTCATTCATTCACTCACTCACTCACTCATTCATTCATTCATTCATTCATTCATTCACTCACTCAAGTAGTAAGAAAACGACGAACACCAGATAGCGCAAGATGGCCGCCATCGCTGACGTCCCTCCCCCTCTGGAACGGCAGAGTGTCGTGGTCGGCCGCCGTGGTGCTTCGGGTCTGAGTCCCCCCCCCCTCTGGAACGACAGAGGTTGTAGTCTGTCGTGGTGTACCGACCAGGTGGGTTCACAAACTGTTCGCTGACGTCCCCCCCCCTCTGGAACGATAGAGTGTCGGTCGTGGTGGACTTGGGCGACCGCCAGGATTAGTCTTGAGGCTATAGTGTGTGATGTTTTTTCGTGCAATCTGCTGAATGTTGGGTTGTAAAATGGGTTGTTTCGAGTGGAAGGAGTGGTCGGATGAGAAAACGGAGGTCGGATTCGTATTCAGCGTGAAATTCTGCATCGGTATGGTGAGTTTCAAGGCAATCGGTGAGAAAAAATTTCAACATTTTTCGAAAAACGACAGAGTTAGAATTTGGGACGTTTTGGTGTGTAGCGTCCAAACGAAGCATCGGATGAGAAAACGGAGGTCAGATTCGGATTCAGCGTGAAATTCTGCATCGCTATGGTGAGTTTCAAGTCAATCGGAGAGAAAAAATTTTCGGCTGACGTCCCCCCCCTCTGAACAGCTTGCTTCGATTTTGGCTTCCAGTGGACGGATTTTGTCGTGCGATAGCTCGTTTGAAAGCTAAGAGTGAGACAAATTCAGTGAAAGAATCGGCTTGTTCCTATCTGTCTTCGTTCAAAAGTTAGAGCGGTTACAAGATTTTAGGTCGGAGCTCGCTCACCTGAAAAAATCCTAAGTGTCAGAGTGACTTTGTATGGGTAAAATTTTTAAAATTTTCCAAAGTGTGGAATTTCGACCTGGGACCGTCACCAAAACATTTTTCATCAAATTTTGAAATTTCACTGACGTCCGCCCCCCCCGACAGCAATCTTCTAACTTTGGTTCTAGTGAACGGATTTTGTTCATTCGAGTTGCATTCGAAAGAGGAGAAAAAGCTGCTCGACAACATTTTTTGTTGCGAGTCAATCGGACCAGCCGTTCAAAAGTTAGAGCGGTTACAAGATTTTGGGTCGGAGCTCGCTCACCTGAAAAAATCCTAAGTGTCAGAGTGACTTTGTATGGGTAAAATTTTGAAAATTTTCCAAAGTGTGGAATTTCGACCTGGGACCGTCACCAAAACATTTTTCATCAAATTTTGAAATTTCACTGACGTCCCCCCCCTCTGGACAGCCTGCTTCGATCTTGGCTTCCAGTGGACGGATTTTGTCGTGCAATAGCTCGTTTGAAAGCTAAGAGTGAGACAAATTAGTAGTATATAGTGTGACATCCGGCGCGACGCTTCGCTTCGCTTTGCTTCGCTTCGAGCTTGCGGCGATGTCACACTTTTTTTGGCGGGATTCTTATTCGAAAAAATCAAAATTTCAAAAAATTTAGGTAGACTTCCAAATTTCACGTGGCCGAAGGC
>CAJQUW010003515.1:0-22215 GCA_907163375.1 Prostheceraeus crozeri
AAGAACAAAAGGGCTCGGCCAAGCGAAAATGAACAGCAACATCAAAAAACAAAGTTCTGATTTAACATTTCTATCGTATGTTTTCTTATAGCTAATATTCTGAAGTTTTTGTAACAGATCGAGTTTTTGTCATGACATCTATATTTAGCCAGAAAATTGAAATTCAAGTTAGATGATTTTTTTATTTCAACGAAATATATTTTCAGCGTTTTTTGGATTTTTTTTTCTGTCTCGTATCTCTATTAAACGTTTGATTGGACTTAAATGATTCACTTCATGAGCGACTGTTAGGTAATGTTAAGCGATTTTACCATTATTCATTTGATTTAGAAATTATTGATAAGTATTTCATGGCTGAGACAGAAAGGTGACATTTGAGTTTGCCATTGTGATTCCGTTACCAAAAAACATCATTTTATTTTTCTTATTCTCAAGGCTCTTGTAGAAAGATGCTGATATCATGTCAAGGCAAGCATATTTATCAAAGTCAACTGCTGGTATAATGGAGATTTTATAATTAATATATTTTCTCATTGAAAATGACAGTGCTTTTGTGTGATTCCGTAACCGGTAACGGAATCGCATCATCCGTTTATCGATAAATGTTATATAAGTCGCAATAATTATGCCTCGCAGATGGTCAATAATACCAAACATCAAGAAAAACAAATGTTTTAGTTAAAAAACAATCATTTTTGACATGTATGAGCTCGTGATTTGAAAGGATAAATTACAAAAGCAGAGATTTCATGCTAGGCCTATAAGCACTCTACCGGTAGTTATGATGAAAACTGTCCGATCATTTCATGGCATACTTTTGCATCATCGCACGTTGCTGATCACTGAACTTGAACGAATATCAAAGCCTCGCGGTTCCCAATGTGCTGATTTGTGGTTCGGGACACACAAAAAGCGCGTTTTTAATATCCTCGCTGCTAGAGTCGGCATCATCAGGATCTCGGTAAATCCCGAAGCTTCCTGTGCTTTGCAGGTACCTGATTTTCATTTTGTTTGTGGTGGTGCTGCACACTGCGGCAACATGGAGAATGGAACGATCTCTTTCTGTTGGTATGGGAATTGTGACATAACTTCCTGGCTTCACAGATGCAGGCTGGTCTTCGGAGATTCCGGTGACAGATGAAACCTGTTGAACTAGCACATGCAGTTCTGGAGATGGCTGCATTGAGTCATTTGATAAGGTTGCATACCTGGATCGACAGTCCGCACACAATGAACACGATGCGTGCCTGGAATGGCGATTGCACTACCCCAGATTGCAGCAAGTTCTGTTCTTCGCCTCTCAATCTCCATATTTGGCACATGAAGAATCTTGATAGTGGTCAAGTGCTTGGCACATGCAGCGTAGTCAGTAGCTGACTTAACAAGGTATCTCCTGCTCATGATGGCGCGATGCACAAGCCTTTTGACAGTGCGCCACCCCGTCGACAGCTCCCTTTCCATGCGACGTAGCGAAGAAATGCCAGTTGACTACCAAGCCCTTCGTCTGCTTCATACATGAGATAAGGGTAAGCATAAATTTCTGCTTGAAATGCTGTGCCGCTCCATCAGAGAAAATATCAATGTGAGTCAGATTAGTAGTCATCTCAGTCTTGATCTGGTCGATGATTGTTTCAAGCATTACTGCAGCAGTATATTTATCGTGAGATAACCGATGAGACAACACCAAAAGAAGTGGTCCCTTCTTTAGTCCATACAACGGCCGAGAACACAGCGACCTGCTTGTGTACCCAATGACCACTCTGGATCTCATCTTGTTCAATTATGGATGCAGTTTCACTGAAATCTACCTATAACACAGCATGGTGCTGATGAGGGATAGTGTGCATTCGCTGACGACTGCTCTTTCTTAATGAAGCAATGGATCTTGAAAGCAGGAAGCTTCTCAGCCAGGGAAGACATGGCATCCCATACGGTACCACACAGCTCAGTCTTTTCTGGTTGTCCTTCGGCATTCCGCACCCATTGAAGCCACTTGATCTGCTCCCCGGCCACGGCATCATCAACTGATGTCAACAAGCAATCGACTGAAACTTTCTCTCTACAATTTTCACAATGTCCTAACATGCAATCTTCCCTATTGGGATCACACGCGATAGCTTTCAGAAGTTCAATGTTAGTAGTTGGAGCACTCGAGACGGACTTCATGCCCTGTAGAAGGAAATCGACGTTGGCGTGATAAATGCAGACACAAACATTATGTGGCATCTTATCTTTGTAAAGAACCACATCTGGAAGTAAGGTCTTGAATGTATAAAGTTTCACTGAGTCGTTAGGATACTCTTCTCGATACAATGCAAATAAATCCCTCGCGGAATTGTCATCAACAAGTACCGACGTTGTTCCTTCACTTTGATGCCGTCACGGCTCACTATGATTGAATCTGTTCTCCCCGGTGCAATCCAGGATGGGGAAAATGTCGTTGCGAAGGTAGAATTGTTGTACTCTTGCCTCAACTTCCCGTGATAACTTGTTGTGCGGAGTCGTTGGAGTCTTGATATCACGAGACGGGATTTCTTCCGTATCACATAATGTCCGCATAATCTTCTTCAACTTCCGAGGAGACCGAGGCAAGGCTGCCCTAGCCCGATTCACAGCACGAGCGAGACTAGATTTCGCCTGATACGGTTCTTTGTCACCTTCTGACCTAGCCTTCTTTGTAGCACGCCATCTTCGCATATTTTCTCTGTGCTTCTTCCCGGTGCTCTGACCTTTCCCGGTAGCGACGTTGCTTCTCAGCTGCGGTAAGTGGCATCTTCCCGGTAGCACTAATTCATTCAGTCACCAGCAAAATGTATTACAGACTGAAGGATTCCAGGAATCCTTGAGGCTGGGAATGCCAGGTAATCTATCTATAGATATAAAGTATTTTGGAATTTTTCAGTGAACCGATAAGAGCCAATTGCTATTCGATAAGGTTGAAATCAAACCAGAATTGAGGATGTGACTACCTGAGTTTTCCAGGAATCCTTGACACAGCGGGGAGTCCCAGAATACCTATTTATAGATATGAAGTATCTTGTCAGTGAGCACAGTCACCACTGTGATTCGATATGTTAGAATAATCCTAAAAGCACGCCATCCTAACCACGAACCTATCCTACCTCCTTACATAAAACGCAAATACGGGTGCATTCGTTACATGCAATGTAAATAGCCTTCATGCTTTCAAAACATTGAAAGTAAACCATGAAAATACTTAATACTTGTAGAGATATGATAAACAAGTCGGAAAATGTTTCACGTCTTAACCTAATCAGGCGTGCGAATCTTCAGCGGCAGATGATTTGTTATCAACTAGGAAACAAGCAAGAAAACCTTTTTCATTTAATTTTAGATATGCTTCGTATTGGGTGAAGGCCAAGACAGAGCACATCGAAAACATAATGGGCCCCTGTGAGAACATGATGGTTCTCCATGACATGATTCGGCCGCCCCTAAAATTTTCCGCGCGGGCCCCCTACACACAGTTCGCACGCCTGCCTAATTTTCTTCAACATTTGTGATTCCGTTGCCACGTTTGGTCAAATATTTGGTCAATTTTATGATAGAAGTATTGCATCAAATATCCCAATACTTGAAATAAAGTTAGGCCAAGCAACCTAAAATAGCATAAAATAATCGCAACCAATATCTTTGCAGAGGAGCAGCATGTTTAGATCCATTCACTGAACCTATGAAAAAGTCATGTCCAAATCACGTGATTCCGTTACTATTGACTTTCGCGCCTGTAAAACATAAATCAATATATTTTTCAAAGTTGATACTATGCCTGCTTGGAGGACCGATCATGCCCATAAACATCGCGCATTTCGTTAGTTTATCAGATGTTTCTTTACTGAGTACCAGTCTCATGAAAATGTGTAAATGCTCAAATGTGATTCCGTTACCGCTTGGCCGAGCCCAAAACGAAAACTCTTCCTTTGCTCCTTGTCAGTAATGGATAAAAGACCGTTCCAGGACACCATAAAATTCAAAAAAATAGTATCTTTAAAAACGACATAAATTCATGAATTTGAACCCTTTTTCAGGTTTTTAAGACCTAAATTCATGAATTTAGTCCATTCAAAAAGTACCATTTTTTCAAAAAATGGCATTTTTAAAAACGACATAAATTCATGAATTTGAACCCTTTTTCAGGTTATGAAGACCTAAATTCATAAATCGGCTAAAGCCAGAGGAGCTTCGCTCCGATTTGGGCGTTTTTAAAAATACCCAATTTTTCAAATTTTTCAAAATCTCAAATTTGAGAATTACAATTTTCATTGCTCAAATCATGACCGTTCTAGGACACCGAAAATCATAAAAGTTAAGAATCTCAAATTTGTGATTATGATCATTTTCTTGCTCAAATTCATGACCGCTCCTGGCGTTCTTACCAATTTGCACTCAGATAAACACTCAATTGTAGAGAACATCTGCTTCCCGCATTTAAGAAATAAAATGCATTTCAGTGTAAGGAGCTGTGTCCTCCAACTCAAACATTTGAAAGGAAACAATAACAATGTATGAAAGAACAAACAGCTGCTGCTACTCTGTGAAACAATGAAATTTTAATTGTACGTTAGGCGAGTTGTTTTAAAATTCTTGTTAGTGCGTCAGCACACCCGTATGACGTTAAGATATCTGCCAGCTGTACTGTTTTCATTTATCTCTCTCGTCTGTCATTGTATCGTGTGCTGCGCTGTGATCAGTCATGTCAACACAAGAAGTTATCGAAGAGCAGTCAAACATTATTGCTACGTTTCCGGAGTTATTTACAGAAATTTCAAAACGATATATTTCCAATGATAAGAAGGAAGAATATAACACTTTCATCCGTGAACAAATGGAGAAATTTCGATTATTTTTGACCCTACATTTTTTGATAAGGAAAGAAAACGGAGAAAGGAGAAGAAAAGCAAAACGCTTACTCGTGAAAGAAAAGAAAGAAAGAGAAAGGGACGGAAAGATTGACGACCTTCATCATCAATTATCGACGTCTTTATCTACCCGATATGAATTTGTGGATTCCTTAGAAGACTTTGTTGAGCCTTCAGGAGATACTGCTGAAGCCATTGCAAATTTAAATACTCTTTATGTGATGCAGAAGAAAAATAACGTTATTAACATAATGATGAAAATCTACCTGGGAAAACACGCGAATTATTTACTGGAACTGTTGTGAAAAGGATAAGGCATACTTTCAACATTATTGCAAACTAATAACATTTCTTATTCAAGGACTGAAATTGCATTTGCAATTAAATTAGGTAAGATGGCATCTATTTTTCCAAAGATTTGTAGACTAAATGTACCCTTACGTTTTTGAAATCGAATTTATCATTGTTAGAAGATTGTCCTTCGGAAATATGAAAGCTTTTGGAAAGAAGCTTAAAAGAAACTTAAAAGTAGTAGTAGCTGATTTTATTTTATTTTAGTGGAGAACGACAATTCCTTGTCCACGGTGTGGACATTTTGTTACTGCAATTTGTAATATTATAGTAATAACGATTGTTTTAAGGAAGTTGAATAGTAGTAGCTGATTTTATTTTATTTTACTGGAGAACGAAAATTCCTTGTCCACGGTGTGGACATTTTGTTAGTGCAATTTGTAATATTATAGTTAATAACCGAGTGTTTTAAGGAAGTTGAATAGTAGTAGCTGATTTTATTTTTTTTTACTGGAGAACGAAAATTCCTTGTCCACGGTGTGGACATTTTGTTAATGCAATTTGTAATATTATAGTTAATAACCGATTGTTTTAAGGAAGTTGAATAGTAGTAGCTGATTTTATTTTCTTTTACTGGAGAACGAAAATTCTTGTCCACGGTGTGGACATCAATATTTGTAGACTGTGTGGTTGCATTTTGTAAATATACAAATTGAAATATCCATGTGTTGTTTTTAATTTCTCATTTACGGGAATATAATAGAAACATTGTATCTTTTATAAAAATGAGAAACATTAGAGACATTCTAAAAATATACAGCCAAACAAAACCACATTAAATTTCGATTTAAATGAGATTGCTAAGCAATTGGGAGTAAAGAATTTTCACATATTGATGAGTAATGAATTACTATTGCTAAAAGATGAGCGAAACACCAACTCTATGTAGTTAAACACTAACACAATGCAACAATGTAACGTTTAAATTTAGATTAAATTAAATAATTTCAAAATCGAATAAGTAGTAAAGAAAGACATCATTAGAGACCAGATTTAAATCAATACCCCCCCAAGTAGTAAGTAAAGTCATCATTATAAAAATGTTTTAAATCAATACCCCCTTCTGACTAAGTAGTAAGGAAAGACATCATTAGAGAACAGTTTTAAATCAATACCCCCCCTGTCTTCTAGGGGTCCCTTAAGAAATTTTTTTATTATAAAATTATAAAAATAAATTAGTTTTTGAAATTATATGTAACACAGACAACAACGAATTTCTATTTAAATAATATTTCTAATCGATTATTAATAAAGAATTTTCAAATATTTATGAGGGATGAATTACAATTCCTATAAAATAGGCAACAGGAACCTTCAGTTCCCGGAATAAAGTTCCATCAATAACTGTAAATTTCATAACGAATCTTCACACTTCAGACCAAAACGGCGTACATTGGTCAGCAGGCGTTAAAAATCATCAGCAAAACTATTATTTTTGATCGCTCGGAGGCTGAGAACTATTGGTTCGATTCATACGGTTTGCCCCCTACAAATGAAGTAAAAGAATTACTTGGAACGGGAACATACAATACGTTTCAAATTCAAACACCAGGCACTACCTATTGTGGACAATTATGTTTATACGTTTTGTACAAATTACAAAAAGGAGTACCATTTCTAAGATATTATGTTAGAGTTAAACAATCTATAACTCAAGCGAAGCTAGCTAAAGCGCCACCTAGAGGTTAAAGCTCTGTTTTCTGTAATTCATTTTGATAAAAACGGCCTCTGATATCCTCATTATCTAAATCTTTAATTTCATAAGTAATCGGATAACTTTGATTTATTTTAGAAATTTCAAATATTTCTTTAGTCCAATAGCCAACAAAGCCTTTTTCAAATTTGTTCTTATATTTAAATATTCTAACTTTATCTCCAATTTTAAATTTCGGCTTAAGTTTCTGCAAATTCGGATTACTCTCATTCGAATAATTATTCTCGAATATTTTCTTTCGTATTAAATCAGGGTCGTCAGAAGCATTCTTTGGAGTTTCTTCAATACCAGAATGAACTTTATTATTGTACTCTTCTACAATTCCTAGTAATATCTTCAACCATTTCTGATTTCTTTGCTCAGTAAATTTCTTGAATAATTTATTTTTTAACGTCCGATTGAATCTTTCTATCACTATAGCTTTTCCTGCGTTTTCAGTTGAATAAACAGTTTCAAATAGTGGCTGAACGTTTCTGTTATAAAATTCCGACCCTTTATCAACAAACAATTTTTTTGGCTTTCTATTACTTTCTTTAAAGATTTCTTCAAACGCATATTTAACTGATAGACCACTTTTATTTTTTAAAGGTTTTACCCAAGCGTATCGTGTATATAAATCTATAAACTGTCAATGCGTATTTGTAGTCCCTTTCATTCGGCATATGAATAAGATCAGCACTCCAAATATCATCTTTATTAAATACTTTTACTTTTAATAAATATTTAGGCTTTCTATATTCTTTATGAATTTCAGATGCATAAACGTCTGAATTATGATTTTCATTTAAACCCTGACCGAATAATATTTTAGCTTGTAAAGCTTTCTTAACAAACATTCTTTCAATTCCTTCTCTAAAGGAAGGATTTTGAATACTATCTAATTCTTGAATCATCTTCTTATCAGCTGCATGTCGAGAACTTAGATCATGATTTCGATAAGCTAAATCATGCCTGTAAGCTGCGGCATCTACTCTATTTATTGGTTCTTCACCTGGTTTCGGATTATTATTCTCATCTAGTCTTATATCTAATCGAGTTCCTGGACCGGTATATGAATGACCAGGAAGATGTTTTTCTTTCGAATATTTACTCCAAATAAATCCAGGAAAGTTTTCTAATGTTTTTTGTATGTCACCTCCAATATGCTGACAGTTTGAGTTTTTATTTTTGTTTAATAGATAATTCAATAAATCTAAATTAGAAATTTTTAATTTAATTAAATTTTCGGAATTTTTAGAATTCATTTTAAAAGATAAAATAAAATATTTATTTTACCGAAAAGAACCAAAGGTTCTGAGGTTATTACCTTATCATACTA
Source organism: Prostheceraeus crozeri (assembly GCA_907163375.1). Lineage (NCBI taxonomy): Eukaryota > Metazoa > Platyhelminthes > Polycladida > Euryleptidae > Prostheceraeus > Prostheceraeus crozeri. The sequence goes on from CAJQUW010003515.1 coordinate 8,264, forward strand.
GGACTTAGATATATTCCAGAACCATCTTTAGTTTCTTTAATTTCAATTAAATCATCAACATTGTGGAGAATATTTTTAAGAACTCGTTTTCCTTCATCAACTAATTTTAATTTACTAATAAAATTATCTACTACTCCTTCACCCCTAGCAACTTTCTCTAACTCTGTTATGACGTTTTTGTTCTTCTAATGCTGCCTTCTCTGATTTATTTTTATTTACTGCTTGGACAATACCAGCTGTCCCACCTGCAACACTTCCTGCAGCTGCTATGCCTCCTATTATTAGTGGAATTAATGGGAGAATACCGCCATTCTTTTCTTCTTGTAATTGAATATTCTCTATCATTGGTTTACTTATGTAATACTTTTTTTTGTTAATCGTAATAGTTTTAGGGGTATTTTTGTCAACAATATTACGTAATTTTAATTCAACAGTTTTATTATTAATATTACTTTTCGCTTGCGACATTTTTAATAAAAAAATTTTAAGTTATCAAAAATTTAAATCTATTCTAGTTATGAAAAAATTTTAAGTTAAGAATTTTTTTAATCTATTCTAGTTATGAAAAAATTTTTAAGTTAAGAATTTTTAAGTTAACAAAAATTTTAATCTATTCTTGTTATGAAAAAAATTAATTAATCGACTAAGTCTTGGGCTTTAGCCTATCGGAGCGAAGCTCCTCTGGCTTTAGCCGATCCTAACCATCTTTCCATTAAGAATTTCAATAGAATATTTTACATCTTCTAGCAATAAACCATAAGCCATCAATGAAGTTGTGGAATCTTTCTTTTCAATATTAATTGTTACATCACAACCATTTTTAATAATATCTTCAGATTGTGCACTTAAATCGAAACAGAAAATTGGATATAAATGTCTCCAATCTCCAGGAGTTAATTGTGGTTCAACTCCAAATTCTATACAAAGATTTCTATAAGAATCATATCCTTCCATAAATTGATTATTGGTATCATCGAATCTTAATGGATCAATTGGATATCGAGTTTGATTTAATGAAACTTGTAAACTTCGAATTGTATTAATATGAAAAATATTATTGTTCTTATCAAAACTTGGAGAATTATTTCTTTGAAATGTTAGTAATAAATATCTTGGAGTATTCGCAGTTCTAGTAAAATGCCAGTTAAATCTTTTCTCTGAAAAAGTTACTGAACTAGCAGTTCTCTTTAGAAAATTAACTGGAATTGGTTTGTTAGTATTTAATCTTTTTGCAATAGCTGTTTCAACCTCCAAACTAGGAGTAATATGCTTAATCCACCATTCAAGTCTATCAATTTTTAAATATGCTTTTTTTCCAGTTTTACCAAAAAAGATTAATTCATTATTTGCTGTACGATGAATTATTAATTTAAATTTTAATTGATATGATATTTTATCATAATCTAAATATCCGAATAATGGAGACAATGACCAATTTACTGTCTGTTTACTTTTCTTGTTAAATTCACGTCTTTCTTTATATGCATCATTATTTGTTTTATTTAAATGTTTTGCAATATTTTCTACATCTTTCGCAATTCCTGCGGCATCTGTTCCAGCGTGAGTTAAATCATCAACAATTATACCATCATTAGTATCAGGAAACCAACCTTCGATTTCATGCTTTTTATTATTTTCACCAATTGTTACAAATCTAAGCATTGTATCAATTACACCTGGAGAATCACTTATTGTTTCTATATTTTGAGTTGCAACATCTAAACGCATTTGTGTAAATAAACTTGGGAAAAAATTATTCTCTAGTGTAATATTATCGGTATCTGGTAATGGTGTTGTAAAATTAGCATCACTATATAAAGAATATTCACAGTGTAAAAATGAATCAGGTAAATATAAATAGCTCTGCTGATTATCAACTTCAAAAATTAAATCTCCTCCAGTATTTACTCTACTGGAAGATCCGGGATTCATAGCAATTCTTATATAGTCATTCTTTTTTTGATTATAACTGACGAACGGAGGATCGTCTAATCTAAATTTATTTTCGATAAGCGAAGACATTTTTATAAAAAATAATTTGACTTTTTGTTTTTCTCACAGATAGAAAAAAATTTTACTAAAAAAATTACTAAAAAATTTTACTAAAATATAATTTTTAGAATTTTGCTAGACCAGCTCCGCTACAGCTTTGCTGGTTAGACCGAAGGTTGCTGCTCACGCCATTACCTCTTATTTCTTCAATTGTTTTTTCATTATTTTTATTTTCATTATGTTTACTATTAGACGGAGCTCCGCTCCTCAAGGTTTCACCCTCCACAGCTATGTTAGCAATTTTGTTTTTTGTTTCCTCTGAAAGTTTTTTTAAATTTTTTAGTTCTTCAGAATCATTCCTAAGTTTACGAATAGCTTCTAGTTGTTTTAATTCGTTTTGTGATTTAACAGCATTTGATATTGCACTAGCTGTACTACCTATAGCAGCTGCTCCTTTTGCAGCAGATGTAATCAAATCTTTATTATTTTTAATTAAGTTAACGATACTACCAATACCAGAAAAGATGCCATCCCCTTCTTTTTGGACGGCACCTGCGGTGCCTAGGAACTTTTGTGTTCCGACAGTTTCTACACTATCATAATGGTACACAGGTTTCTGAGATGGTTCATGAGCAATTTTATTATTTGATGCAAAATGTTTAAGATTGTGTTTATAAATTATAGGCATTTTTTAGGATTAAATTTGACTTTTGGGAAAAAATATTTACGTTAATATTTACGCTAAGATTTACGTTTGTGAATGGACAACAACTTCGAGATAACTTTATTAATTGCCTGTTGCACTTTATCTATTGCGTCAAGCAGCGTGTGATGTACTTTAATTTCTTTTCTATTAACTTGCATTTTCTGCTGATTAATCTTCAACGCCGTTTTAAGAGCATTTAACTTAATTTTAAGAACATCTAATTGTCTTTTAACAGAATCTAACTGTTCTTTATTTTCTTTAGAGTTTTCTTGTAAATTTTTCTTTAATTCATTTTCTAAATTGATTTTAAGATTTTTCATTTTATCAACTTTTTCATTAAGTGAGTTTACTTCATTTATTATTCTATTCATCTTTTTCATTTGTTGAGTAATTTTAGAACTTAATTCATCAACACTTTTTTGGAATGTAGTTTGTAACTGCTTTAAATTTTTTTTAATTCTTTCAGGAAGTTTTTCTATTTCATCTTCTAATTGTTCTTTTAACATTTTTATCTGATGTTTATTTTTAATGACTGCAGATTTTAACTTTATAGAAAGTAATATTAAAATTTTTGATTGTTCTGAAATCTTTTTAAAAAGTTTTGCTATATCTGCTTCTAGCTCTCTATCCTTTTTATCAAGTTTTAATAATTTTTCGTTTAATGATTTGTCATTAAGTTTTAGCAACTTTAATTCATTCATCAGTGGAACCAAAACATCGTTTATATATTTTTCCTTTAAATCATTGATTTGTGTATCAACATATTGTTTATTTGTTAACTCTGTATTTTGTTGTGGAAGAATAGAAAGATGCAATGGACCAGATAAAACGTCTCCAGTTTTCATGATATAATTTTCTATCTCTATTTCTAATTCACGATTATTCGGGATATATGCACCTCCACCAACATTTGGTAACATCATTTTTTAACAATAAAAAAATAAAATTTTTTCTAATAAAAATAAAAAATAAAATTTTTTCTAATAAAAATAAAAAATAAAATTTTTCTAATAAAAATAAAAAATGGAAAAACCAAATTTAGAAAAATTATATTCGCCCGCATCATCCTGTTCTTCTTATTCGACGAGATCAACGGGATTTGAAAATAAATGTTTTGATAATAATAATAATAATAATCCATGTATAGATGTTAATATTTTATTTCAATTACAAGCCGAAATATTTAGAGAACAGACTAAAGGTTTACCTTCTATAGAAACTAATTATTATTTATTTCCAGGTGATCCATTTATTAAATTTATGGAGATTGTTAGTAAATATAATGATGTAGCTTATGTGGAATTAAATAAAGAAAATATGGTTATAATAGGTCATAATAATGTTTATGGATTTATTAGAGCAGTGTTACCAATTAGTAATACTGATTGGATAGAAACTAAAATTATTAATTATATCAATATTAAAGAATTAGTTAAAAAATTAAAATCTTTTTCGAAAGAAAAAATTAGATTATTTGTTGACGATCAAAATCAATATAACATTCATATAGAGAGTAAAAAACATAATGAAGAATTATTATGTCAAGTTTATTATAGAGACACAATTTATAAACAAGAAACATTAGAAATGCCGCAAAGATATGATGATGATACGTATATAGGATTATATTCAAACTTAAATATTAATTTGTTAAAATCTTACATAAATGGCTTAGCTCAACAAGAAAAAATTTATATGTGGACAACACCTTATACTATTAACAATGACCATAATCATATTCATAATAAACGAACCGAAGGTTCTAGGGCTTTGCCCGATCTTAAAGAATCTTATGATAATATAGATGATGATTCTGAAACATCTGAAAAAGGTGTAAATGGTAAAAAAGATTATAAAAATATTAGTAATTATAAAAATTTATCTAAATTTCATTTTCTTACAATTGAAAATAATAATGATGGTATAGTTGAAGATACTGTTAGACAACTATGTGTCGGGTCTACAAAATTTAAATTAGGATTTACATCTAATCAATTTAAAATTTTATCATCTTTAACAAAAACTAAAAGTGATTCAGATTATGGTGGTGTTATTAAATTTTCCAAAAGAGATCAAAGACCAATATTTTTCTCTATTATATTATTAACAGATAAAAGATGTAATTTAGAATTAGATATTCCAATAAGAGAATGGTATCCTATCATGGAAGGGCATCCTATACCAAAAAGTGTAATTTATGATGATGAAGAAACAATTTATGATGATGATGAAGAAACAATTTATGATGATGATGATGAATCAATAGTTAGTGAAAAAAAATTTAAATTATCTTTTGATAAAACATTATATGATGAAACTTAATAAGATAAAACTTAATATGATAAAACTTAATATGATAAAACTTAATGTGATAAAGAAAAAAAATAACTAAAGAACGTGAAATATATAATAATATAAAATAACACTCAAGTCCTTGATATTAGAATGTTTATATCTAAAATTAAAACACAAATTTTTTTCTTAAATTTTCTCTAAAAAAATAAAAAAAATGGAAAATACCAAGTTTTATTGTGTCTTATGTAAAAAAAAGTTGCAAACAAAAAGAAGTTATCAATCTCATTTAAATAGTAAATTGCATTTACAAAATGTAGAACGAGTTGATGAAGGAAATATATTAAAATTAAATAGTTATAAAAACTATCTAGAAACATTGCCTACTGATATAAAAGTTAAAAAAATGTTTGATGATTATTCACATTCGGAATATAAAAAAGTTTTTAATAGTGAAGATGAGACCATACAAACCGAAGGTTCCAGGGCTTCGCCCGTACCAGATGGAAGATATTTATTTAGCGATACTGATGAATTTAACGAAATAGATGAATTTGATGAAGCCGTAACAGATATAAAATATTTATTTAATGAATCGGTTGAACATAATGAAACCGATAAAACTTTTTATAATGTATTAACAAACTTTTATAATATATTTAAGAAATCTTTCAAATGTTATATGAATGTAGAAGTACTTTATACAAAAAATGGACCTGATGGAATTCCTGAAGAAATAATACAAGGACATTTTACAAATTCACAAGAAATTCATAATGTAAATGATATACAACCCATATTTGAATCGATGATACTTAAATTAGAAAATTGTATAATTGAAGCCCAGTTACGTGAATCTGGTTGGAGATTTGTTAAAATACTATCTAAGAAAATAGTAATTGATAAATATAAAAATAATACTGGTGGTAGTTATGTTCCTTTACCTTTCAGTTCACCACAAATAATCAACATAAAAAATGAAGATGATTATTGTTTTCTGTGGAGTATTATAGCACATTTACATCCTGCAGAATATCATAAAGAAAGACTAAGTCATTACAATAAAGAAGAATACATAAATGAATTTGATCTCTCTGATGGCTTAGATGAATTTCCATATGATTATAATAGGTTAATAAAGTTTCATAAAAAGAATAAAAATTTAATAGAAGTAAATGTTTTTGAATTAAATGTGAATTATGTTTCTATTGGTAAAATTACTCCACTTTACTCAGATTCAAAAAAATTTTATTTGAATAATAAAAATTTATGTCAATCAGAAATAGTATATAATGATAGAGGAAATTACATGCATCATAATATTTTTTACCAAGGAAATATAATATGTACTGAAAAATTTGAACTTGTTAAAACACTATCACCAATAATGATTAATCATAATAATTATAAAGGACGTACTGATGATTATAATTACAAATATTCATCTTTATCTTCAGAATATCAACAAAAATTAGAAAATTTAAATAAAAGTTTACAAAAATGTAAAACAGATTATCAACAACAAACAAAAATATTAGTACAAGAATATGGCCATAAATATCAAAATAAGATAGAAACAATTCAAAAATTAAATGAAGAAAATAAAGAATCGGCTAAAGCCAGAGGAGCTTCGCTCCGATTAAATGAATGTTTAAAAAAATGTCTACAACAATATAAAGAACAATATGATAAAGAATATATTTATCAGCTACAAATATTAAATCAAAATTATCATCAAAATACATTTAATATTACAAAAGAAATTAATGAAACACATGAAATATATCAAGATAAATTTGAAAAACTAGAACAGTCAAAACAACCAGCACAAGCGAATATATTATATTATCAGGGACATTTTATATTGTGTAAAGATGTTTCTATATTTACAAAAACTTCAGATAATAAAAATTTTCCTTGTCTTCAATGTATGACAAGTTTTAGAACTTTAGAAGAAATGAATAGACATTTGGAGAATTGTCAACAAAACGAAGCAGTTCAAAATACTTTTCCAAAAGATGATTATTTAGAATATAATAAATGGTATTTTAAAAATAAAGTACCCTTTACTATTTATTGTGATTTTGAAGCATATAATGTTAATATGACACAAAATCAAACGGAAAGTTCCAGGGCTTCACCCGATTCTGAAAATTATAATTCTGAAAATGGTACGGGCCAAGCCCTAGAACCTTCGGTTTGTAAATATGAAAAAAGTGCGCCTGAAAAAAGTGCACCTGAACAAAGTAAAGAAAAATATTTATTTGAACAAAAACCATTATGTTGGGGAATGTACATTCATTCAAATTATCCTGAATTATTTAAATCAGAATATTTTCAATACTATGGTGAAGATAGTTCAGAAATGTTTACAAAGAAAGTAGAAGAATTACAAGGACGTTTTTCACAATTGCTTGAAACAAATATACCGATGATGCCATTAACAGAAAAAGAAAAATTAAATTTTATTAATGAAACAAAATGTTATTACTGTGGAAGAGAATTTACAAAAAATTATAAAAATGGCAAAGGTAGATATCTTGATAGGCGAAGCGACGGCTCTGCCGTCAAGGTAAAAGATCATGATCATCTAAATGGATTATATAGAGGTGCAGCACATAATTCTTGTAATCTTAATGCTAATAAATTTAAATATAACTTTGTTCCTTTATATTTCTATAATGGTTCTAAATATGATTTCCATCTAGTAATGAAAGATTTATTTTCATCTGAAAAACTACAACAACAAAAAATAAATGTACTATGTAAACAAGAAGAAGAATATTTTTCAATGCAATTAGGTTGTATTAGAATTTTAGATGCATTTAGATTTTTTACTCCTTATTCATTAGATGTTATGGGAAAAACTTTGAAATCTGAACAATGTAAAATATTAAATAAATATAATTTAAAACCTTTAAAAGGCATATTTCCGTATGAGTATATAGCCTGCGGCTCACAGTCGAAGACTGATATAACTGGAGATAAAACCTGTGGTTCACAGTCGAAGACTGATTTTAATTCTGTGAATAAAATTATGGAAGAAGAACAACTTCCTCCAATAAATAAATTTAAATCAACATTAAAACAATCACAATTATCAGACGAAGACTATGCAGAAGCTGAAAAGAATTGGAGAGAGTTAAATTGTAAAACAATGTATGATTATACAATGAAATATCTTCAGATAGATGTATTAATACTAGCTGATCTTTTCGAAAACTTTCGTGACATGTGTTTAGAATATTACGGAATAGATCCATGTTATTGTTATTCTACACCAGGTTTAACATGGTTAGCAGGATTAAAACATACTGGTGTTCAAGCCGATGGCTCTAGGACAAAGTCCGTTAAACTTAAACATTATAAAGAAAATACATATGATAAATTATTATTTTTTGAATCTGGAATTAGAGGTGGAGTTTCATCAGTTTTAGGTAATAGATATGTTAAATGTTATAATAAGAAAGTAAATCCACATACATATGGAATAATGAAACCTTTATCTCCAGAAGAAAAAGAAAAGATATTAGAAATTTTTCGAACGAAACAAGAAGGAGTAGAACGTGAAAAAGCAATTGATGAATTCATGAGAGAAAACTATTTGTTATATTATGATTTTAATAGCTTATATTCTTCTTGCATGATACAAGAATTACCAACAGGTGAAATGACATGGTGTAATAATCTAGATTATCAAAGAACATATGATGGTGAAAATAATTTTGGTTATGTATATGAAGTTGATTTAGTATATCCTGATTATATAAAAGACGCAACAAAATATTATCCTTTCTGTCCAGAAAACAAAATTCCCAATATAGAAGATTTTTCAGATTATCAAAAATCTATAATACCGAAAAAATACAGACCAACAAAAAAACTTATGTTAACACAAGGTAATAAAGGAAAGTATGTTGTTGAAGGAAGAATGCTAGATTGGTATTTAGATCATGGCATGATTCTCACCAAAATACATCGAAAACTAGAGTATAGAAAATCTAAATGGTTAAAAAATTATATAGAGTTCAATATTGAAAAACGTAAAATAGCTAAAAGAAATAAAGATGATTTTGGAAACGTTTTCTTCAAATTAATGAATAATGCATTTTATGGTAAGACTTTAGAAAATGTGCGTAATAGACAAAATATTGAAATAGTTTATGATAGAGATAGATTTCAAAATTTAACAAGGAAACCTACATATAAAAGAACTACTAGATTCAGTGATGAACTTTGTGCTGTTCATCTAAGAAGAAGCATTGTAAAACATGATAAGTTTAATTTCATTGGTTTCACTATATTAGAATTAGCTAAACTATTTATGTATAGTTTTATATATGATTATTTAGCACCTGCTTATGGCAAAAACTATAAATTACACTTTACAGATACCGATTCTATTTTCTTAGAATTAACAATACCGTATAATTCTACACTTGATGAAGAAATTAATAAAATAAAAGATATCATTCATCCTTCTGATTTATGTAAAGTAAAAGATGAATTAGAAGGAAATGAAGATTTCATAACAGAAGCTATATTTTTAAAATCTAAATGTTATTGTTATGATACAACTAATAATATTAAAACACATAAAACATTAAAAGGAATTTCAAAGGCATCAGTGGCTAATCAAATAACATTTCAAGATTATAAAAATGCATTATTTAATAATGAAATAAAAACAGCATGTAATTATAGACTTAATTCAAAAAAACATAACATGTATTTAAAAGAAGAACATAAATTAGCATTAGATCCATTTGATGATAAAAGAAAAATTTTACCTGATGGAATAACTACTGAACCTTTTTAATTTTCTAATTTCTAAGATAGACAAATTTGATATATATATAAAATAAAAAAAAATATTGTAACACTATATTTGTATATTTTTATCACTCCGCGAAAATATTTTCGATAACTCTTTCATGAATTTTTTTATCAATATTAATTGTAATGAAGCCATAATCTTTTGACCAAGCATTATTACACGATTGTTTAAATTCATCTTTATTTCTTACGCATAAATCTCTTAACAAATCACTTAAGTTTCTTGCATTTATTTCAAATAGTATAAATATATTTGCATTCTTTCTAATAACACTTCCGTCTAATGAATACATACTTTGTGTTAAATAAAATACACTACAGTTATTATGTCTACCTCTTGTGAAATAATTTCTCTGAACTGACTGATTTCTATCATTAACACAATCATCAAAAATTACACAATGTTTCATTGTTTTATCTAGTTTACTAGGATCTTGCATATTACCACTATCATCTATTAATTGTATCTTTATATGGTTATTTTTATTAGATTCTACTAACTGATTATTTTTTGCTGCTTCTTCACACCACGAACTTATTTCTTCTTCATCTTCAGATTTTTCATATTCTTTGAATAATGAAGCAATTGCTGTTTTTTTAAGATTATTTTCAAATCCATATTTTAAAAATTGATAGACGGGTTGTTCTGCCGTTGTTGTATAAATTATAAGATTGTTATAATCCAAAAAATTTGGAGTCGTTAAAATTTTAAATAATAGATACGTTTTTCCGCAACCTGATCTTCCACAAATAACTGACAAAACTTTATTAGATAAATTTGGATGATGATTAAATTTAAGTTTTTTTTTATTTAATGGTAGCACTTCACTCATTTTTTAATAAAAAAATTTATTTTTATTTTATTTTTATTTCTAAAGAAGAAGAAAATTAAACTTCTCTAGCTTCGCGTGGGAGTTTATACCTCCCGAACCAAAAGATCTATCATAATCTCTTCACCTCCAAAATTTATTTCTTGTCCTTTTTCATCAGTGATTCTAATGCCAATGTTGTTAATAGTTTTTCTTGTAATAGGAAAATATATTAATGTTTGTGGAATTACATTTAATCTATAACCAATGGGTACAGTAAAAGCTGGAAAACTGAATATTAAATTTGATAATTTACCATTTATATATCCTCCTTCAATAATGTCACAATGTACAACAATTGAATTTATTTCAGTTATTTTTGGAATCTTCTCACCTAAATGATAACCTTGACTATAGGTTTGTTTATTAAATCCTAATAGCTTTGACAATGATCTATCATGATTAAAATCAACTTGATGATTTTCGTCTAAAGTAAGAGAAAATTTATTAACTGCCGGTTCAACTGCAAAATGTAATTGTTTCTTATCTTTAAATGATATACCTAAATGTCTCTTAATTTCATTTGATATTGATTCAACTTCGTAAGAACCAGGAAGAAAAGTTAGTATTTTCCATGTTTTGCCTTTATCAGTAGAATATCTAAATTGATCATTCACATCTTTGATAACGTTTTGAATAGTGTTAAATGTAGAGAAACTAGTCAATGCAATTTGATAATTTTTATTTTGTTCCAAATGTAGAATGGGTTCTAAATTACAAGTGTGTGATGAAGTAGTTGTTATAATTTTTAACGTCGTACTAAATTTTGATGAACCCAAAATCTCTATCAAATTTTCTAAATGATTATTAATTTTGTCTAAATCTGCTGAACACATTTTTAAACTAAAAAAAATTAAATAAATATTTTTTTATGAAATATTTTTTTATAAAAAATTAAAAACAACAACATATTTCAGCTACGGGCGAAGCCCTGGAGGACATCAGAGATGTCCGGTTCGGGCGAAGCCCTAGAACATCAGCGGTTCGTTATACTTTTATAATCCTCTTCATTTAGAATCTTCTTTTCTAACAGTCTTTTCAATATAGCATGAATTTCATTGAAACTAGAATTATGTCCTTCTTTTATTGCAGATATTAAAATATTTAATCTATTTAGTAATTCTTGTGGATCATCTGGTAAAAATACAGTTGTTTCAGTTTTCTGTTTTTCAGATAAACCTTTCCCTACTTTAACTCCCGTTGATAATAAATTTTCTAATTGTTTATAACGTCTAAGAGATTTTACTGCACCAACTCTGTCTAACATAGCTTTATATTTTATGAGATCTTCTACAGCATAATTATTTAAATCTGCTCCTCTTAAAAGATTAACAAAATTTCTATCTAAATTAAAAGGAGATTTATCTGGTGAAAAAATTATACCTCGAAAAGGTTGTGGAAATATTTCTTTTTGTCCGAGATAAAAATCTAGGTATTGTTTTTCCATCTATAAATGAAATAGAATGTTCAAATTGCATAGATTTTGGTAATTTCTTATTAATGTTTGATTCTAGTAATCCATAGTCATCTAATACAGTTTTGTGCTCTGGATCTGTTATATCAATTTGTTTATCATTATTTGTACTTTCTTTTTCAAGAGTTTTAAATGGTTTCATAGTTTTCTCAAAATCAGTTTTTACTTGCTCGGTTTGCTGCATTTTTTCAAACATATCAGATTGAATACCAGCTTTTATCATTCTATGTTGAAGATGATTTTCTTTCATAATATTTCTTTGTTTTATTAACTCTTCTAATTGTTTTATTCTTTTATAATTATCAGCTCTAATTTTATTCATTTTTAAAATATAATATTTGAATTTTGTGGTAACATTGGAATACAGCAAAAACATTTTACTGAACAAATTATTTTTTTATTGCTTTGTTGTTTGACATCTTTTCGTTTAAAGTTTTCTCGGTTAAAGTTTTCTCGTTTTAAGTTTTGTTTAATAAAGTTTTGTTTAATAAAGTTTTGCTTAAATTTTCGCTTAAAGTTTTTAGCTCTTCTAAAAAAATTTTGTCATTTTCTTCATTAGAAATTTTACCATCACTCGAAATTTTGCCATCCTGTTTATTCTTATCATCAACACTTTCTGACTGTAATTGAAATGATATTTGATTTACTTCATTAGCTATTTGATCAAATTTTTCAATCTCATCTAACGTAATAACATTATCATCACATACTCTTTGAAAGTAGTAATGTAGTTTATCATAGACTTCTTTAATATGTAAATGCTTAGTTTTTAATGATTTTCGTTTCTTAGTTATTAAAGATTTATCTAACATTGTAACAAGTGAAGTTGCAAAAACACCCGTACCTGTTAAAGCTGTAGCAACTACTGGAATTACTAAAACACCTGAAGATATAACAATTGTTAAAGCACCCAAACTTATTGTAAAGAATATGCCAATTCCTTGTGTTACATTCTTAACTTTAGTCCATCTCTTTCTTAATTTTTTATAATGCTCTAATCTTAATAATAATTGAGATTCCTTATCTTTCATATACCTAACTCTATCTTTGTGTTTTTCTTTATTCATTTTTTCAATGTTAATCTTTTCAATGTCCATTAAAGTAGAACTACGTTCATATGATAACGAAGGATATATTCTTGAGGTTCCTTCCATTTCTGAAGTTCCTTCCACTTTTGTTTCTTCCATTTTTAAAGAAATATTTTTAGTCACATGATATATTTTAAAAACCTGAAAAATGGATTTAAAAGACGTTTTTAAAAATACTAATTTTCGGTGTCCTAGAACGGTCATGATTTTGGCGGGGGTGAAAATCGAACCGAAGGTTCTAGGGCTTCGCCCGATTGTAATTCTCAAATTTTGAGATTCTTAACTTTTATGATTTTTTCGGTGTCCTGGAACGGTCATGATTTTGGGGGCGGGTGAAAATCGAACCGAAGGTTCTAGGGCTTCGCCCGATTGTAATTCTCAAATTTTGAGATTTTGAAAAATTTGAAAAATTGGGTATTTTTAAAAACGCCCAAATCGGAGCGAAGCTCCTCTGGCTTTAGCCGATTTATGAATTTAGGTCTTCATAACCTGAAAAAGGGTTCAAATTCATGAATTTATGTCGTTTTTAAAAAATGCCATTTTTTGAAAAAATGGTACTTTTTGAATGGACTAAATTCATGAATTTAGGTCTTAAAAACCTGAAAAAGGGACTAAATTCATAAATTCATGTCGCTTTTAAAAGTACTAATTTTTTTGATTTTATGGTGTCCTGGAACGGTCTTTTATCCATTACT